>BSBK01002782.1:1145000-1167500 GCA_027943335.1 Chamaecyparis obtusa | reverse complement strand
TATGATAATGAAGATTTTTCAAGTCTATAAGAAAAATAGTTTTGGCTACCGAGCAGGAAAAGTCACTCGATAAAGGTAAAAGGAAGTATGTTTTGGTAAAGGAAAAGGAATGTTAGAGACTGAGCTGAAAGTTTTATACACCGAGAGAAGTTAACCAAAATATAGAGTTATCCACTGAGCAAGGAACAAAACTTAAAAACAAAGATCAGAATGACATTTAATGATTAGCTATGATGAGTTGGATGATCATGATGATAAGGAAAGTCAGTTAGAGAGATCTACAATTAGGAAAATTCAAGGTGATGATCTATCACTTAGATCTAAATGGTTAAAAGAGAAGGAACAAGTTTCAATAAAGTTCAAGTTCCTAGGTGAAAAGAAAATGTGTTACCGAGATCCAGATTCAAGGTATAATGAATTGGATGACTGAGATTGATCAAAGGAAAACATAATAGAGGAGATTAAGTGAAAAAATATATCTATATAAAGGATGAATTTGTATGGACAAATGGCTGGAAAATTGAAGATTTAAAGAGTCACATACTGATGTAGTGAAGAAGGAAAAGATAGATTTTGATTCAAAAAGAAGGATTTGATGAAGTGTTGAAGCCAGTGGAAAGTGAAGGATTGAAGTGAAGATAGAAGAGTGCACAAAGGATCTGGTTATGTAAAGATAGTTTTGAATCTAAAATTCAAATTAAAAACTATTTCTTGTTAGCATTTGTAATAGAGAAGTCTCTTAACCGAGTAGACTTAACAATCTTATTGTAAAGTATTCCTCTCTATGCTTTGAGCCTTTTCAAAATACCTAAGAAGTATTTTGAAAGTATAGAGAAAATCCAAAAGAACTTTCTATGGTCCGGAGTTGAGAAAAAGAAAAGGATGGCTCTTATTGCTTGGGAGAAGGTTTGTAAACCTACTAGGAAATGGGGTCTTGGTCTCCGCACTATAAGAAGTATAAATGAGTTTCTCATGGCTAAACTCCTTTGGAGAATGTTCAAGAACTCAGGAGAATGGAGCACTATATGGCATAATAAATATAACAGGGACAACTTTGATTTCATTAATTTCTTGAACTCTGAATATTTCCAAGGTGGATCGTGTATTTGGGGAAATTCTTTAAGAAGAAAGGATATGATAAAGAAGGGGGTGAAATGGAAGGTTGGTAATGGTAAGAAAATTCTTTTTTGGGATGACACTTGGCTGCTTGATAAACCCCTTAAGGAGGTTCCTATTTGGAATGAGATGTTTATCCTTTGTAAACAGATCTTGGGCACTCATATGGAGGACTATTGTGGGGGGGGGGGGGTGGAAATGGACTGACTTGTTGAGGTTTGATCCTTCTCTCAGGAGCCTGAATAACCTTTTGAATGTTGTTGTTCTTATTGATGAAGAGGATACTCTTATTTGGAGATATAGTTCTAATGGCTTGTTTTCAGTTTCTTCCCTATACATGTAGAACTTTGAAGATAGTCCTAAACCTTACTGGGCTAAAGCCTATCTCAAGGGGCTAACTCCTAAAATTAATGTTTTCTTCTGGATCTTATTGCAGGATAAAGTTCTTACTATTGACAATCTTAGGAAAAGAGGCTTTGTTCTAACTAATAGATGTTGTCTTTGTAAAAAAGATGAGGAGAATATCAACCATATGACTATTCATTGTTCTTATACTAGTCAAATATGGAAAAAATTCTTAGATCTGATGAATATGGAGTGGGTGTTTCCTCAAAACATTTAGGAGCTATTTATGTGTTGGAAACTACTGACTAACAATAAGTTTTTAATCTCCTTTTGAAATTTCTTCCTACCCTTTTTGTGTTGGGGGGTTTGGAAAGAAAGGAATGAAAGAATTTTTAGGAATAAGGAGTCTAATTGGGATAGTATTTTTCACATGATTAAGAGTGCTTTGTTGGAGAATTTAGGGTTGATTAAGAACTATCAAGACCCAAAGAATGATTGGGAGGCCAAAGTCTATAAGAAGTGGAAGCTTGAAGGAAGGAAGGTTCAAGACATCAAAAGTAATCTGAGAAAAGAGGCTAAGTGGGACTGTCCCCCTAATGGATGGGTCAAAATCAATTTTGATGGTGCCTCGAAAGGCAACACTGGAACTACTGGCTGTGGAATGGTTATCAGAGATGAGTTTGGGAACTACAAAGGGGATATGGAAATTCCTATAGGTTATAACACTAATCAGATGGTAGAGGCTAGTGCTGCTCTTTATGGGCTATTATTAGCCAAAAGGAAGAGTTATACTAAAATCTGGATTGAAGGGGATTCCCTAAGTATTGTTAATTGTTTGAAGAATACAATGACCCCTTCATGGACCATAGCCAATGTTATTAGTAAGGATAAAAACATTATTGAAACCATTGAAAAATGCATGATAACCCACATTTTTAGGGAGGCCAATTTGGTGGCTGACTAGGCTGCAAATGTGGCTTGTAAAAGCTAGGAGGAAATTGAGTGGAATGATGATTCAGATATCCCTTGTGATGGATCATCATTAATTAATAAGGAGAGGATGATGAGTAAGCAACACATTTTGAATGAAGAGATTATTAATGAGTATTGAGTGCAACAATCTGTGTGAAGATCATGAAGGACAATGGCCTGATTCTGAGATAATTATTGGGGTCCTTTGGCACGATTTATGGGTTTTGCATAACATTAATAGTTTTTATTACAGTTCAAAGGCTAAGTTGTAGAGTGTGGGGAATCATGTGGAAAAGGGCTTTCTATTACCTTACATTGCTATGGGAGGCAGGAAGAGAAGGTGTGAGCCGGTGAACTGTAGTGACTGGAAACAGAACAAGGAGATATAGAAAATTGTCAAAGAAGGGGGTCTAGTGGACTTCTTGGAGAGACTGCATGGAGGGAAAGTTGCGGTGACTAGAAATTTCATCAAAACTTGGAATAAGGGGAGTGTTCTGGTTGGTATGCAAAGTATGGAGGTCACTGAGGAGGTGATAGGAAGATTTCAGACAAAGCTTTGGAGGCTTTTACACCCACGAAGCAGGAGAGAAATTGGATGGTTAAGGTGGAAAATTCATACTTTAACCCTAAGTTCATTTCCAAACCCTAGCACCTTCTTTTATTTGTTATTATAGGCTACATTATGCTCGATGGTCGGTATACTAAAATCTACAACCATCACCTTATCCTTTTGAATCACTTTAGGCATGGGGTAAAGATTAATTTTCCTTTTTACCTATTGAGTTCTTTGAATGCTTCTCTCCTCCACTGGAAAAGGGATTCAGAGGGTGATCATGCTTTCCATGAAGGGCTCATGGTCCTCATCTTTGAGGTGTTGAAGGTGAAGAAGGTGGAAAGAACCAAGCTTAATAGAAAAGCCCTTGAGGACTATGAGACTAATGGGAAAGAGTCTGAGGAGCCTTTTATGGAGGATACGAAAGATGAAGAGGGGGATTCTAAGGAGTACTAGGAGATCAGTCATAATAAAAATAAAAAGAAAAGGAAGATGGAGGATTCGACAACTGATATGGAGTTAGAGGAAGAAGAGAGCAGGGAGGAGAGTTCTAAGAAGAAGGGGAAAAAGAGATTGGAACCTATTGGCAAATGTACTAGAGCTAAGAAAGAGAAGAAGAAAGTTGGGAAAAGGGTTTTCATATCTTCTGATGAGGGCTCTTCCTCCTAGGAAAAGATTGATCAAGAAAACTGTGTGGACAACAACCTTGCTGTGGAGGAGAGTGGGGATTCTGGGAAAAATGTGTGGGTTGAGGAAAATATCTTGCATGAGGTTGCACAGGCTGTGACTAATATTGAGAAAGATGGGCATGAGAAGGATAAGGCCAACTTGGAGAAGGAGAATGTGGAGAGTCCGAAAGAGAACATTGAGGAAGGGAAAAAGGGTTCTGAGAAAACTAAGGGAAGGAATATGGATTTTGAGAATCTGGGGTGCTTGGCCTTCTTGTCTACCCTTAGCATAATGAAAAATGATATCACTACGACGAAGACCCACATTCACCAGCTGCAAAAAGAGATGGGGTTCTTAAGAGGATGAACTTGGGGGAGAAAACTATGGGCTAGACAATTGATGATCTCATTGACATTGTCGCCAGAGCTGAGGGTATTGCTATCTTCAATGACAGAATATATGCCATGGAGGAGAAAATTGAAAGCAGTAATGTTATTTCCAGGAAAGTTGAGACTATGGAAAAGAGAATTGACAAGCTAGAGAAGACCATGGGGAATATTGCAGAATAGAGCTATGCTATTCTTAAGGCTTCAAATGAGCATGTGAAGAGCCTAGTGGACAAGCTCGATAATGGGAAAGGGAACCAAGAGATCATAGAGACTAAAGAGGATCAGGGACCTAGCAGGTGCACGAGATCTAGGTTCAAGAAGATGGAGGATGGAAACAAGAATGACATGGAAGATCTGAAGTCGTCTGCTACAAACATGCAAATTCTTGTTGATCAGGCTGTAGAACTGATGAAATGTGTTTAGACAGAAACTTGCTATCTTGCTTTCCTTTTTTTGTTGTCCTTTGTCTTTTGGTTGTTCTTTTTGTTTAAGGACTCAATTGTGTTATTTTTTTTGGTGTTGATGCACGTGTCCTTTTGGAGCTTAAATGTTTTATCTATATTCCTTATATAAAAGGTTTCGGGTCCTTTCAAAACCTATTTTTACGTAATCGAAACAATCTTATTGTAAAATTTTTGCAAAAGGTAACATTCTAAAGAGTGTTTGAAAAAAGACCACTCCTAACAGGGTGAAGATCCTAACAGATCTGAGGTAAATCCCTTGACTGGGTCACACCTAACAATGTGTATTGTAATCTTTAACAGGATTGATTCTTAACCAAGTATACTTCAGAAGAGTATTTTCTTTAGTGGGTGACAATTTCCACAGTGGTTTTTCCTAAAGTTGGGTTTCCATGTTAAATACTAGTGTTACATGTGATGAATGATTTATATGATTGATTTAGTGATTGAGTGATTGTTAAAGTTTATTTACTATTGTCGGTAAATAGTCAATTATGTTTAACCGAGTTAATCAGAGAAAAGATTTTAAGGTATAAAGAATCAAGGATTACTAATTCACCCCCTCTCTGTAATCTAACAAAATAATAATATAATATATTATTAATGAAATAATACAGTAGTTCAAGTCAGTATATCAATATTAATAAATAAATTAATAAATTTATCCAAGTACATAAATACTAATCGTATTAATATTTTCTATATATAATTAATACGATCGGTATTTATGTACTTGGATAAATTTATTAATTAATTTATTAATATTGATATACTGACTTGAACTACAATGTTATTTCATTAATAATATATTATATTATTATTTTGTTGGATTACAAAGAGGGGGGTGAATCAGTAATCCTTGATTCTTTGTACCTTAAAATCTTTCCTCTGATAAACTCAAGGTATTGTAATATTTAACAAGAAAATTCAAGGTGATGATCTATGGCTTAGATATAAACAGTTAAAAGAGAAGGAACAAGTTTCAAGAAAGTTCAAGTTCCTAGGTGAAAAGAAAACATGTTACCGAGATCCATATTTAAGGTATAATGAATTTGATGGTTGAGATTGATCAAAGGAAAATGTAATAAAGGAGATTAAGTGACAAAACATGTCTATATAAAGGATGAATTTGTATGGACAAATGGATGAAAAATTGAAGGGTTGAAGAGTCACTGACTGATGTAGTGAAGAAGGAAAAGATAGATTTTGATTCAGAAAGCAAGATTTGATGAAGTGTTGAAGCTAGTGGAAAGTGAAGGATTGAAGTGAAGATAGAAGAGTGCACAAAGGATCTAGTTATGTAAAGATAGTTGTGAATCTACAAGTCAAATTAAAAACTATTGCTTATTAGCATTTGTAATAGAGAAATCTCTTAGCCGAGTAGACTTAATAGTCTTATTGTAAAATCCTTTCAAAAGATAACATTATAAAGAGTGTTTGAAAAAAGACCACTCCTAACAGGGTGAATATCCTAACAGATCTGAGGTAAATCCCTTGAGTTGGTCACCCCTAACAATGTGTATTGTAATCTTTAACAGGATTTATTCTTAACAAAGTATACTTTAGAAGAGTATTTTCTTTAGTGGGTGACAATTCCCATAGTGGATTTTCCCAAAGTCGGGTTTCCACATTAAATACTAGTGTTACATGTGATGAATGATTTATATGATTTATTTAGTGATTGTTAAAGTTTATTTACTGTTGTCGGTAAATAGTGAATTATATTTAGCTGAGTTAATCAGAGAAAAGATTTTAAGGTACAAAGAGTCAAGGATTACTTATTCACCCCCCCCCCTTTGTAATCCAACAAAATAGTAATATAATATATTATCAATGAAATAATACAGTAGTTCAAGTCAGTATATCAATATTAATAAATTAATTAATAAATTTATCCAAGTACATAAATACTAATCGTACTAATCATATATAGAAAATATTATATCCATTAGTTATTAAAAACAATACTAATATTAGCAAAGACATTAAACAAAATAAAAACATAAAACTCAATATATATTATTGAGTAAGTTAGTCGATTAAAAATAATCCAAATATCAATCATCAATAATAATTTTCCAGCTTAGCATTATTCAAGATGCACTATAATTTAATATATTCGTTAATCTATCAAAGTGGTTTATGTCACATGGAAGTGCAATTATAATAAGACATAGGACATGCCTAATATGATGAAACTCCTCATAACTTATAAGAAGAGTCGGTCATCTTTCATTGAATATTGGAGGAATATATAGAAAAGAGACATTATATGAAGTAAACTACAAGTATGTTGACAAATTAATAAATCTGTATTAAGTATTTGGCAACATGTCTAATAGCCAAAGCACATGGGATATATATATATATATATATATATATATATATATATATATATATATATATATATATATATATATATATATACATATATATATATACATATATACACACACACACACACACACACACACACACACACACACATATATATATATATATGTATGTATATGTCACATATATATATATATATATATATATATGTATGTATATGTCACATATATATATATATATATATGTATGTATATGTGTATATATATATATATATATATATATATATATATATATATATATATATATATATCTACATATACATACATACATACATATATATATATATATATATATATATATATATATATATATATATATATATATATATATATATATATATATATATATATAGATATATCTGTAATACCCCAAAAATAGGCTATAAGTTCATTAATATCCTGTATCTACATATCGAACGAAATCGACATCAAAGTCCTAACCTAAGGCACATCTAAACATCATCGAATCATAATTGATTATCTTAAATTCTGCATCGGAGAATATTCCTAGTAATATTCTTAATTATCATAATTATCTTTAATTTTATAATTATTTGGCAATAAATCACATTTATCCTAAGTTTGATTAATTGAATATTTTCATATTTAATTAATTAGATTTAATATCTTGCCACTTAATTATTTAATTAAATTTAATTCTATCTATTATTAATTGTATTATTTAATTTTGACAATAGATCAAAATTCCTATCTTTAATTGATTAAATTCTTATTTATTAATTAAAGCATGTTGTCATTATTTAATAATATAATTTTTAATAAAAGTTTGATAAAATAGTTAATTAACCCATCAATTAATTATTTATTTTCAAAAATCAGTTGAGTTGAGGATAAATCACTTTATTTATTTATTTAATTCTTAATTATTATGCATATTCAAAAGAAAGACAGTTAAACTCCAAATCAGAAAATCAATGCAAGTTATTAACTTTTTGGAACTCAACATCTTTTTGGAGTTCAAAAAACTGATCTAAACTCTAATTTGAGTTAAAAAGCTATTTTTGCATGTTTTGCATGATTTTGAGAATTAACTATCTTTCATGATCAGATAACTCAAAAATCAAGATGAGTTAATTTGAGTGATTTATGGCTTTTATCCATGCACCTCCAAAACCCTGAATTTCTATAAATTAAAGGCTTCAGCTCTTCACAAATCATCTCATATTTTGCACAATCACGCTGGAGAATTGGAATTGAAGAATCAAAGCTCTTGTGAATCGACATCTTTGTGAGATCAATTTTATTTTAGCATTCATAGCATATCAATTTTCAATAGCATTCATAGCATATCAATTTCATATTAGCATAGATTCATATCAATTTTTTTCATTCTTATTGCATAGAAAATATCAAAAATATAGATTAATTGCATTCAAATCCTTCATTTAGGTGTCGTCTAGGTCATTGATCTTGATAATAATCTGAGAACATTAATCTCGCACCTATTAGAAGGCAGTAAATCGCTTGGTTAGATAGCTTTCAATTTTGCACGATTTTGATTATCACTAACCTCTAATGTTTTACTGAGTGTTGTGTCTACAGATCAGGTACAATTTTCACACACACATTTCTGGCACCCACCGTGGGGCCCTGAAATGGGTTTCCAATTCAATTCTATCAATTTCTATCTTTTTCTCCTCGGGATCTGTGCAAAACTGTGATTTTTAATTTTTGTTCATACATCTATCGTACGAGTTTCTGACAAATCTCATATGAGAGCATACCCACTGTCGTATGATACTGGACCCACTGTCGTACGATAGTATATCAGATCGAGGCTCATTTCATCACAAACCCACTCTCGTTTGGGAGCTCAACTATCGTATGGTAGCATACCCAGTGTCGTACAAGTTTCTGGACTGTCGTCTGAGAGCATATCCACTGTTGTACGAGTTTTCGTACCAATTTTTGACTGTCGTTTCATTTTTTTTTCACAGCAGAGTATCAGATTTAATTTTTATATTTCGGCTAACTGCTAATTTTGACAATTGAAATTCTCTGTTTTTGATTGCTCTCTGCTGGTTTTGATTGGGAAAAGCACAAGAATTGCTAAAAATCAGGTAAAATCTACTAAGCGCATTGCGAGGATCACCAGGTATTCTCCTTCATCTAATAACATTTTGATTTGGGCTTAAAATAAATCTCTCATGTGTCTAGCTTGTGTGCGTCTTCTCATGCTTTCATTTTACACACTTGCATAATTTGATACTAGGTTGTGATCCCTTAAGGATTCATTAAGTAGTCTTAGAATACTTGTGATTGATCTTGATTGCTATCTTGGGTTATTGGACTCGCTAATCCATCGGCCCCTCATTTTCGCCCTGTGGTTGCAATCTCAGCACCATAAAGGGGAGGGGTCAACAGGATAGAAGCGTTAAGTGTTCCACTTGGCAACCCTTTTGTGCTTTTAGGAACTCACTTGTTTTCTAAGTTGGGGACTCATTTTTAGCTTGTGTGAGGTGTTAAGTGTTCCACTTTGTGGACTCATCTCATATTTGCTTTAAGCGTTAAGTGTTCCTCTTTCTACTTTTTGGATGCTTTTGGTAGATTTACTTTCGGAACATATATTTGTGCTCACATAGTAATTAGGCCCTATGAACACTATTCATGATTCTTGAGAGATTGGATTCCCAGCGAAATCCTTCTTGACGATAGAATCCTTGTAGGTAGGGAGGATACTTAGTGCGTTTCACATTCAACTTGGTTAGTGCATCTTCTCTTATTGATCGACACATTCTCTCTCCGGAGAGGTTGATAGATCACGTGGGGTTGATATCACGAGCTTTGGTGAATCAAAATTGGTTAGTGCGTCTTCTCTTATTAATTGATACATTCTCTCCCTGGAGAGGTTGATAGATCACGTGGAGTTGATATCACAGACCTTGGTGGAACAAAACTTTGTCTTAGCATGTCGGATTAATCTACTTGCTTTGTTTGGGTTAAAAGTGAAAAGGTGTCAAAAACCTTGGATCTGGAGCCAAGTCTCCTTGTGGTATAAATTTGTGAGTCATCTTTAGAGAGGGTTAACCATAGCGGACAATCCCTTCACAGGGAAAATTGCGTTGACGGAACCTCAAGCGATCATAGCCATTTTCACCGTGGTAATGACAGCCGCTATATAAATGTCCTTGTGGAAGAAATCTCCATGGGTATGGTTCATTGTTGGGTTGTCAGATCTCCCTAGCAGCTCTTGAAGATTAAGTTCTCGGACTGTGTCAAAACCCTGGTGCACCAGGATTGGAGTTCACCCCTTTGAATCATAAAAGTTGCAGAGTCAAACCATTACTAAAAACACTAGAGAGGCCAATTTTTGATTTTTAGGTATATGTGTGTTATTGCAAAACTTTTCATTATTTTCAGACGTGCTTGGAATCACTTGCTTGCTGTTCTGCGTGCTTGTTTATCTACTTAGCTTTTAAAAATGATCAAATCTGGTATAACCTTCAAAATCTGGACAACACAATTTGCAAACAATCTAGAACTGAAAACCTTAAATTTTGCAAAAATTGATGTAAAGTTCTTTCTGGAGTCAAAAGTCATTTCAAGAAGTCCAAAGTCATATGACTTTTTGTCAAATGTCATTTTAGTATCACCCATATGTCGTATGATTGAGAACCTAGTGTCATACGAGTTTTCAAACCAGCAAAATTCAAAAGCCAAAAAAATTGTTAGCAACTATCGTACGAGTTTTGTCAACTGTCATTTCATTGCTACCCAACTGTCGTACAAGTTTTGCAACTGTCATTTCATAGACTACCCACTATCGTACGAGTCTGCAGAGTGTCATTTGGAAAAGTTTGAGAGAGTTGTCAGAAATTGTCAAAATTGCAAGATATCCAAAGTTTCCAGCCTAGTTCCAGAATCTGTCAAAAATATCATTGTGTCAGGAACAGAGCAGTAGCTATTGAGCATTCTACCATTTTTCTGAGTTTGATCTTTTGAATCCAATCTAGTCTTCTGTTTGATCAATTTGAGTCCTTTTTATCTTGTGTCAAAACCTTGTCATAACTATCAATCTTTAATCAATCTTCAAAAATAGACTGAGTGTTGAGAACTCGTGTCCACTATCTTTTGGGCGATCTATCCCATACATCCAGGGCACAGTTTCCTTCACCCACATCTCATCAGATCTTCAAAACTATCACAATCTTGACAAGGTTGCGTCATCCAATTTTCTTGAATCAAATTGTTCTTCAGTTGTCTTCGTCCTTCTCTTCTGTTTCATTCAAAGTTAATGGTGGAGACTAGAGCTTCTTCACACAAGAAATCAGAAGAAACATCTCAGAACTTACTTTTGACCAATACCCTAGGTCCAACTCTTGAACAACTCATCAAGTCAGGTATCTACAAAGACGACGGTCTCAGTAACTTTTGATTGAAAACTGGTTACATACCTCCTCTATCAACTCACAGAGGTAATCAGCAAACTCCTCCTCAATCTATTCCAGGGAGCCCAAAAACTCCTACCATGTCTCAAGCAAGGACAAACCACGGTTCTCTAGGAGGAGGATCCCAGGGACACCATTCTCAACATAATGCCAACCAAGACCCTACACCCTCTGAAATCCATCGATGTCAGAATGATGATGAATTCCAGAGAATGATGAGGCATTTCTTGAAAGTGGATAGAGAGGCATACTTTTTACAATTAGCCCAGGAAGGGGCTAAGCTTCCTCCCAAATTTAACGTTGATGATATAATCACACATGAGGAAGAAACTCCACTCACAGCTATGAAAAAATAGATGCATGCTATACAAGTTGAATTTAACAATCTTAAGAAGGAGAAGGAACCCAAGGAGTTCTCCATGGAGGCCCTATGTCCTTTCCCGTTCGACAAAAACTTGTATATGCCTCCATTCCCAAAAAGAGTGGAGATACCAAAGTATGACAAATATGATGGACACTCTGATCCTCAAGATCATGTCAGAGAGTTCTGTACGCAATCCATGAAATTCATGCATGAACCGACTTATCTAATGCATCTTTTTCCTAGATCCTTGGGAGGAGCCTCCATTCAGTGGTTTTCAAGATTACCTTCTACGATCAAAACTTTTGAGGAATTGATTAAATTGTTTTATCAACAATATTCAACATCCAATTACCATGATCGATATCTGTAACCTCAAGCAATATCCAGGGGAATCATTCCTAACTTTTCTGAAGAGGTGGCGAAAGAAGTTTTCTCTATATGCTAGACCAATTCCCGAAATGGAGAAACTTGAAATCTTTATCAATAACCTTGTTCCAGAGCTCAACTATCCATTACAAATGCAAGCTCATGTATCTTTTGATAAAATGGTGGATAATGCAATTAAGATTGAGAAAGTACTTGTCAAGAAAGGAGAAATCACACTTCAAAAGGACAAGTCTGAATCTAGATCTAGCTCAAAAGATAAAAACAAGAGCTGGAATAGAAACAAAGGTATCATCTTTGATGATGTTGTTGACACTATCCATGCCCCATCAAAGGCACCAACCTACAATCTCACCCTTGCCACCAAAGCCATTGAAGCTTCAGAGAAAAAATCTACTGAACCATCTCCAAAGAAGCCATTCAAAAGATGGGATAATAAATGAAAGTTTACTCCCCTGGGAGAATCTTTGGAATCTGCCTTGAGAACCCTAATAGCTGATAACATGATCTCTTTACCACCAATCTGAAAACCTGATCTGGATCCAAAACCATATTGGTGGAAAGATAATGAATACTGTGCTTTCCATCGGACTAAAGGCCACATAACTAATGGATGCTTCCACTTGAAGCATACCATTCAAGACTTGATAGATCAAGGGGACATCATGATCGATAATCCTACCAGTAATAATGATCACACAGCATTTACAGAACCATTTCCACAACATGGCAAAGGAGTTTCCACTTCCCAGCCTAACATGGGGGCAAAATTCAACTATGCCTACCCTGGAAACGATGCTGTCATCAATATGGTTGAACCATGTCTCTCTGAGAGCTGCAATGTCATCACAATTGTACGAAGGGATAGAAATCATTCCTTAGCTAATGCGGTTACTAGATCACAAGCTCAGACTCATTTGAAAGGACAAACACCAAGTTCATCTAATGTCCCTAAGATACCTTTCAATCTCACATCTGCTTCTAGACAGAAGGTTGCCTCGAAATCATGCAATCCAAAGGATACAAGACCTACATCTTACAGCATCATCCAACAACTCTAACATACCAATGCCAAAATCTCCATGTTTGAGTTACTTTGAATATCTCTAGCTCACAGAGATATCCTAGACAAGGCTTTGCTCAGCTCTAATGTTCTTGATGATCTAGATCTAGACAGGTTCCAGACTATGGTTGGTCATCTAACATCTCCACAATATATCTCCTTTTCAGAAGAGGATGACAACTCCCTAAGTCACCCACATAATCAACCCTTGCACATAGAAGTCTTGATCCAGAACCGTCGAGTCAAACGTGTGTTGATAGATGGGGGCGCAGGCCTCAACATTTGTTCTTACAACTTAATCACACAGTTGGGATTCTCAGAGATGGCTATTGATCCTCAAACGAAGATCACCATAAAAGCCTATGATGAACAAGAACAAGCTTCTAAAGGCACTATTGTCTTACCCATCCGAGTGGGTCCGGTCATCAAAGATACCACATGTCAGGTGCTTGATCTACCATTGGCTTACAATATCCTTCTAGGGAGACCCTGGATCCATGAAATGCAAGCCATTCCTTCTACGTACCATCAATGCTTGAAATTTCCCTATGAAGGAGTAGAAGTTACTATCCTAGCAGATCTGAGTACAACTTGCAATACATTGAAGGAAAGTGCCGATAAGCTTGTACCTAATAACAGAGAATCTTCCATCAAGCAACAAAATGTGGCTTCCACATCCAAGATGGAAGACATTGCTAAAGAGATCAATATCAAAGAAAATGGGATGGGAGAATACACTATAGAGCTAGTCTTGTCTCTGACATCTCTCCCAATCTCACCTAAGTCATATGGACAATCATTGAAGCAGTCTAAATCAGAACCTAAAGAACCTATGGAAGCATACAAAAGAAATTTTGTGGTGGAGCAAGTATCCAAACAAGAATTTGAAGAAGATGAAGCTATGCTTGCATGGCTATATAAAGAGGATTCTAAATCTAAAATTGTTCAACCTAGTAAATCTATAGCACCTACAATCCCTTCTAATTCATATGGTCTAGGAAACAAATTGATAGCCAAGATGGGATATTCCGATCAAGGACCTCTAGGAATCAGGGGAAAGTGTCTTGTGACACCCATTTCACATATTGGTAGAGACAAAAAAGATACTGGTGGCATAGGGTTTAAGAAGAAACCCTATCATCTCAGAGGTGGTTGTTCTCATGTCATAGAACAAATTGCACCAAGAGAACCCCTTCTTAAGAAAGAAGAAACAGAACCCTCTGATGATGATTCAGATAGCTCTGAGCTTATCCCCTATGAAAAATTGCCTAAAGAGATCAAAGATCTTCTTGATGATATAGATGATCCTATCAAAAGAATTAATGTAGTAGAAACACAAGAACCTACTATAGCGCAAGAGATGGTTGCACCACAAGAACTAGCTAATCTTGAAGGCGATCAAACTGATCAAGAAGATGGGGGTAGTTATTTTGATGCTGATTCCCATGAATATGAATTCAAGTCAGAGACTGAGGGTAATCCTTCTTGGGGTATTCATCCTGATTTCACACATTTTTAAAGATTTCCTAGAGATCCTAAATCAGAAGCTGAGTCAAATGACTATGAATGGGGTGCCATTCCAGAAGAAGATGAGCTTATAACGGAGAAATATATAGATGTTATTCACCAATATGTATCTCAACCTGACGTAGGTCTAGAGCGAAACAATGAACTTAACGTGTCTGATCCACCTATGGCTGAAGAGGACTCCCATGATGATGTTGAGCCTATTCACGAATTGAACATTTTGAGCTGTAATATCACCTTTGAACTTGAGCGTCGGGTTGGGACCAATGATGATATATCCACATCCATGAACACCATATCCCAAGCCTTTCCTGCTTTGACTATCCAACGCCCTAATCTTATCGACCAAACTTCCACAAACCCAAACCATGGTATGTATACCTTCCCAAATGACTATGCCCTTGCCTACTACCTCAATGCAGTTGAGCCTATGAGTACTTCCATCAGTGAACCAAGCATCAGCATGACCGAGTCAGACATCAAATATCTTAGTCAGAAAAACAAGAGTAAAAAGAAAAAGAAAAAGAGTTCTGAGGGTGAAAACCACTTTGTGGCAGTCTCAAAACTGACAAAAGTAAAAAGAAAAGATGTATCTGAAGGTGAAAACCTCTCTGAGGCACCTAAGGATAAGATATTTGATGTCCTTCCAAGTCATTTATAGGATAGATCTCCAGTTCTGATTGAGCCAACTCAATCCATCACTTTGGGTACAACAGAGGAACCACAATTGGTACATGTAGCACAATATCTATCAGACGAAGAGAAATAGAACTTCACTACCTTATTATCAGAGAAAAAGATCAACTTTGCATGGAAATATTCAGATATGCCAGGATTGGATCCCAATCTCATTATGCACCATCTATCCATTGCTCTCAGAGTAAAACCAATCAAACAAAAATTGAGAAAGATGCATCCTCATGTTGCACTCTTAGTCAAAGCAGAACTAGAAAAACTACTAAAAGCTAGATTCATCCATGTCATAGACTATGCTGAGTGGATTTCCAACATTGTACCTATTTCCAAACCAGATGGTTCAATCAGAGTGTGCACGGACTTTAGAGATGTGAACAGAGCATGCCCTAAGGATGACTTTCCACTACCTAACATTGATATGATAGTGGACATGACTGCAGGCTATGAAATGTATTCCTTAATGGATGGCTTTTCTGGATACAACCAAATCAAAATTGCTCCAAAAGATCAAGAGAAAATAGCTTTCACATGTGCGTGGGGAACTTTCTATTGGAATGTTATGCCATTCGGACTCAAAAATGCTGGAGCTACATATCAAAGAGCAATGACATCTATTTTTTATGATATGATGCATAGAACAATGGAGGATTACGTAGATGATACCTTGGCAAAATCCATGATTAGAACTGAACATCTAATAGACTTGAGCATGATCCTCGACAGAATGGAAAAATTTAGTCTTCGACTAAATCCTAAAAAGTGTGCTTTTGGAGTCACTTCTGGAAAGCTCCTAGGATACATCATCTCCAAGAAAGGCATTGAAGTTGATCCAGTTAAGGTCAAGGCTATAATAGAGATGCAACCTCCCACAAATATCAGTCAAATGAGGATGTTGCAAGGTAGAGTTCAATCTATCAGAAGATTCATATCACAACTAGCGGACATCTCACAGCCTTTTACAAAAACATTACATAAAGGTGTGACCTTTGCATGGAATGAAGATTGCGAGAACAACTTTAAACATATCAAGAAGTATCTATCAAATCTGCCTATATTGATGCCTCCTATCCATGGGAAGCCATTAATATTATATGTCTCTGCAACAGATACATCACTGGGGGCATTGCTAGCACAGCATGATGAGAACAAGAAAGAAAGAGCCATCTACTATATCAGCAGAACTTTAGTGGCCTATGAGAAGAACTACTCAATGATAGAGAAGGCATGTCTAGCTGTGATCTTTGCATCGCAAAAACTGAGACACTACATCTTAGCTCATACTACTCATTTGGTAGCTAAAATTGATCCACTGAAATATCTCCTAAGCAAGGCTGCCCTCATAGGTAGACTAGCTAAATGGGTCATGCTCTTGAGCAAATTTGACATTGAATATGTTGAAAGAAAAGCTATCAAAGGACAGGTCATTGCTGATCAATTAGCTAAAGCACCACTGTTTGATGATACACCCATGCAAATGGAATTTCTTGATTCTTCTATCATGCATCTCTCTTCTAGAACATGGTGGTTATTCTTTGATGGCTCCTACACACAGAATGGATCGGGAGCAGGCATATTGTTCATCACTCCTCAAGGATACTCGATACCCAAAGCATTCAGATTAAAGTTTCCTTGCACAAACAATATTGCTGAATATGAGGCACTTCTCAATGGTATGAAAATGGCAATACAGTGGAGAGTTACAGAGATGCACATCCATGGAGACTCACAATTGGTCATCCACCAGGTCAATGATGTGTACCAAACCAAAGATGAAAAGCTCATTCCTTACAAGAGAATGGTAGATGATTTAAAGAAATACTTCATCTCTATCACATTTGAGCAAATACCTAGAATGGAGAATAAGGCTGCCGATGCAATGGCGACATTATCTACTCTTTTACAGCAGCCTGAACATGAACTACGCTACGAGTTCCTGGTGGAAGCCCTATCCTATCCTACATATGACTCCCTTGAAACCCGCATGATCTGCACTATTGTAGGTTATGACTCATCTTGCTACAAAAATCTATTCTCCTATCTCCATGACCAAATCATCCCTGAGTCCTTTAACCATTTTGAGAAATGAAACCTTATCCGATCTGCATCCCGATATGTCATCATTGGTAATGATCTGTACAAATGAGGTCTAGATGGTACACTGCTTAGATGTTTAGAATGAGAAGAGTCTCAATGTGCATTAGAGGAAGTCCATGAGGGTATATGTGGGTCACACTTGAATGGTTTAACATTAGCTCGAAAACTTATTAGGGCTGGGTACTATTGGCCTGAAATGGAAAAAGAAGCTATTAAATTTGCTAAAAACTGCCAACAGTGTCAAGTACATGGCAACTTGATTCATGCTCCAAGGAGAGATCTAATTCCCTTTACTACATAATGACCTTTTCAACAATGGGCATTTGATCTCATAGGTGCTATCCATCCGCACTCTTCTAATGGACATACCCATATAATCACAGCTACAGATTATTTTACAAAATGGGTAGAAGCAGTTCCTCTAACACAAGCAATAGGGAAATAGATCTCTATGTTCATCCTAAACTACATCATTTGCAGATATGGGATCCCTCACTCTATAATCATAGATAACGGGGGACAATTCAAAAACAAGGACCTAGATGACTTATGTGCTAAGTTCACAATTACTCAACATTGGTCTTCTATCTACTATCCTCAAGGGAATGGACAAGCTGAAGCTTCAAACAAAAATCTCTTGAAAATCTTGCACAGAACAGTGAATAAAATAGGAAGAGACTGGCATCTTATGATCAATCCAGCTCTCTGGGCATACAGAACTAGTATCAGAACACCTACAGGGGCTACACCTTTCGCTTTAGTTTATGGGTCTGAAGCGGTACTACCTATTGAGGTTGAAATCCCATCACTCAGAATCAAAATGCATGGACTTGTCACTGATGAAGACTACAGAGTGTCTAGGTTACAAGAACTTGAATTACTAGATGAGCGCAGGCAAGCAGCGTATGATCATCTCAGAGTGTATCAGAAAAGAATGTCTAGAGGCTACAACAAGAAAGTCAGACATAGAGAATTTCAGGTTGGTGATCTAGTGTTGAGACAAAATCCAAAAAATCAATCCCATCATGAACGCAAGGGGAAGTTTGAACCCAATTGGCTGGGTCCCTTTATAATCACTGCTACTTTTGGCTCTAGTGCTTATCAACTCTCAATGACTGAAGGTGAACAGCTCCGAGAACCAATCAACGTTCTCCATCTGAAGAAATTCTATGCCTAAGGCATTTAGTGCTTGGTAAATGTCCTGAAAAAATCTTAAAAATCAGAAAAAGTCCTGAAAACATGAACATCTTGGTGAAAACCTAGCAATAGGCACCTTGATGATTCACAAAAAAATCAAAAAAATCAAAAGTACAAAAAAATTAAAAAAATGAAAAATACAAAAAAAATGAAAAAGAAGAAAAAGTGCCTTGGTGAAAACCTGGAAACAGGCGCCTTGGTAGCAAAAATAGAATCTCTACCAAGATGGTGAAAACCCGGCAAACGGGTGCCACTTGTTCCAAAATGCTCCATCTATCAGCACAATCTTGGTTTTTCCCAGCTTTCCATCTTGCTTTAGTTTGTACATATCTCCCGATTTGTTTCAATATTTCCAGTTTTCAATAAGTCGGTCTGTACACCAACCAGCTCAAGCGTCTGTATCCTATCAATGTTCAAACTTGGGGGCAATCAATGTCATATCCTATGGCCTCCAATGTATCTTAGACGTATCCTATCTAGTCAGAGTCCTTTGAAGCTTCAAGTTGAGTCAGTCAGTCAGTCTTGTCTCCAGAAAGGATTTTGCATCTATGACAACGCAATCAAACATCAAACTCAAACTGAAAACAATCTGTGCTTCATGCTTTTATCTCCTTGTATGCTTACTGATTCGCATTGAGATTTTTGCATATTGTGTCCCTTCGAGCTTCTCAATGATGTCCTTTACAGGATTTAGAGAGTGCTGATTGGGGACATAATCTTTTCTTGGTTTTCTGCTTGTATGTGAAATCTTATAACTTTGGAAATTCTGGATTGAAATGGTGTCTGACTATAAGAGCCTCTATCTCGAATTGGATGGCCATGCATACCTCGACCATTGATACCTAGACAATTCAAGGAAGTTTGATCTAACTATTGTCTTTTTGAGTAAGTTCTTTCTCCTACTGTGGAATGCAATCTTGCCTAAGGATGTGAATGATAAAGGGTCACTACGGGTAATTCACATTGGATTTAGAATGTTCTCTTGACTGTTTGATGTGTTTTCAATGCAAGGCATTCTCAGGTCATCATGACGTTTATGTTTTGATGCTTGTAAAAATTGCTATATCAAAATGGACATGATATTCAGGTCATCCTGGCGCTTGTGCCTTGGTGCTTATATCTAATCTGACATTTCGAAAAAAAAATCAATATTCATATATCCATGGTTGTTGACCAGTGGGTGTTGTATTGATTCTTGCGCATACAAATCGATATTAATATGTCTATGGTTTCATGGCTAGTGGGCATTGTATTGATTTATCCGGTTACCTAAATGTTCAATGATGATAACAAATCGACATATGATCAGTGACTAGGTCCTAGGTCTTAGGTTGCATTTCATATTGCATGTCTCTTTGCATTTTGCATGTTGAATGATCTCACAATGATTAAACAAACTTCAATGCGTAAATGATTCATCAATCACATCTTCAAATCTAACAAGAGCTGAACCTAACTCGAAGGTCTCTTCATGGAACCACAAGCAATAATCCTCCTGGGTTAACCATCTGTTTGACATAAGACTGAGTACTTGTCTTCATCAACCTGCAAAACATATCATGTGTATCGTTGCATTTACATATCATATCATTAACATTTATTGCATTACATGTTATATCAATTACATAAACATACATATTTCCATAATCATTACATCTGCATAACATTCATACATATGAAAGAAATCATTGCATTCCATTGATCCATACATACATTCTACACTACTCATAGCATTAACATCACATGATATCATCATACATAACAAGAATGACAAGTACACATGATGTCACAACCAAAAATATCGATCTCATATATATATCAAAAATCTCAAATAGTCAGGGGTGCACTACTGGCACAGGGTACAAAAGAATGAACTCCGTAGAGCTATCAGACACAACAATGTATCAGTGAGAAAGTAACAGATGAGAAGGGAAATCAACTGTCAGCATGCTCCTCTACATCTACTGGAGGAGGAGGCGGTGCATCTAGTATTTGCTCCGCTCATGGTGCCCTAGCTCCCTCTGATGCTGCCATATACTGCGAATAGGTAGGCACTCTCTGTGCTGCAGGGACTACTACATAGTACGCAGATACATAATATGAGGCCCGCGCAGTCTGATGAATCACCTCTACCTGTAATCTTTGTATCTCTGCATGCTGCTCTGTACGCTGTCTATCTGCCTCTCGATGCCTCTCCTCTAATCTGGCCTGCTCTATATTCAGGTCCCAGACCTGAACTCTAAGTCATCTGATAATCTCGGCTAAAGTAAGAGGAACGGCAGGCTCTGCATTAGCTGGTGGCATATCTGTGTTCTATGCTGGCTGTGCTGGCTGATCTTCATGTGAAGGAATGCTCACCCTATGCACCTTACGGTGTCTAACCTCAGCACCCAAATCAAATGTGTCATCCCCACTGGTCCCACCTGGAAACTGCTCAGCTCCTAGAACATCATCTGCAGATCCTACTCCGCCCAATGTGCCACTCTCACCTCGACTCCGTCTCTATGTGTCGGAAGATGTGCCCGCTGTAGATGTAGAAGGACATGGAGGCCTCCCATGCCCTGGTGCTCTCTGTAAAGGAGCCATAGCTCTTTGTCTCAGAGGAGTAGGGTGTACCACCTATGGTCTTGGTCCTGCTCTCATAGGAGCCCCTGTAACATCCATAGCCTCCTCCAT
Source organism: Chamaecyparis obtusa (assembly GCA_027943335.1). NCBI lineage: Eukaryota > Viridiplantae > Streptophyta > Pinopsida > Cupressales > Cupressaceae > Chamaecyparis > Chamaecyparis obtusa. Next base: position 1,146,192 of record BSBK01002782.1, on the reverse strand, counting down.
GGAGGGTATCAGCTCTATTGGATCATAAAATTAGTGAATCTGATGATCAGCAAGCCATGCCACATATGCATCTGTCACACCTGCATCAACCAGCTGTGGAAGGTAGTCCCAATCCCTACCAATAATCCAGCTATACTCCTCAACACATACAGTATAACTCAGACATGGTGCCCATCCAAGCCCTATCTCATGCACAATGCGGGCATAAGCAGTATAATCCTGTGGGACATCCTGAGTGCATCCATACTGACACCAAACTCTAGTAATCAAAAATCTCTCCAAGACGGTGGAGGTCCATCCTATCAATATCCTACTCTGAAAAATGAATGAAAACTGCTCTCTCGCAGTAGGCCAGGCCTCTATCTGTACATATGGTCTCCAAATCATGAAGGTCATGTCATCCAAGCATCGAAAAAAATACTCGGTGTGACCCATGTGAACCTGAGTAACATAACCAGCATACGTATATATAACCGGCTCCTGTGGCTGTCGTTGACTCTGGAAAACTGGTCTCAAAATTGGGATATGCTCCCAAGCCCATATCTGTAGTACCATCGCTCCTGAAGAAAATGTCTTTCAATCTTGATACATGACCTCGTGCATCTCGGAATACAAGTGCACCAATAGACACTAACCCCAGGCAAGCTCAGTAGGTGTAGCCATCAAGAGTGCTACCATAGGTGCCCATCCCATCAAGAAGTCGTTCTGCTGATGGCCAGGCATAATCAACTCTCCGATCATCCCCGCAATGATACACTCTAGGCGATGTGTCTGACCATATCTCTGCACAAGTGTCTCCCAGGATATAGACCCAGCCAGCTGGGTCTCATCACCGAACAGTCGCCTGAACGCATGTAGTCCCCTCGATCCTCCACTGACATACTCGGGACACCGCGGGGCATGAAAAGGAATGCGAAGAATCCTATACACATCCTCAAGGGTAACAGTAATCTCCCCAGTCGGAAGGTGGAAAGTCTGGGTCTCAGAATGAAACCTCTCAATCAGGGTAGTCAATAAACCATGATTTACCCTAATATCGGGTAAATGAATCAGGTGCTCAAATCCATAGGCAGCGAGATGAACCTTCATCGGGTCTGGCAACGCGACACACAATCTCTGGGCGGCTAAATAAGAATGGCAAACATGTACGTCAGGATATGTGACCTAAATCATAAAGAAATAAGGTGTTTTG